>OZ018338.1:47368921-47408921 GCA_963969495.1 Ceratothoa steindachneri | reverse complement strand
CTTCGTGCTGGACTGACTGACGCGAGGCTAGTAGTGTGCGATGTTGTTGAAGACTCGTGGAACAGTTTCAAAAATAAGTTCATGAGTCTTCAATCACGTTTCATCCCTCTGAAATGTCCCCGTTGGTCTTCGGTTTAACCAAAGTGGTTTAATCGAGAAATCGGCCAACTGCTTCGGGAGAAGAGAACTGTGTACCGGCAATCGAAGATCTCGGGCGACTTTGACGAATACCGGAGGCTAGCCAGGAGAGTGAAGTCCAGCATAAGGGGTGCTAAGCGGTCTAAGGAACTCCGAGTGGCGAGACTCTGTAAAGAGAATCCCAAGGAGATTTTGGATATGTGAACAGCCGTAAACCAATCCGTCGAACGATTGGCCCTTTGAGAAATGAGGAGGGGGCATTAGAGCATTCAGATGCAGAAAATGCTAACCTCCTTAACGACTACTTCTCTTCAGTATTTACTAAAGAGTGTGGGCCCATCGCGCAGCCAATGGATTCCATCTCGGGGAAAAAGGTGGAGGATATGGACTTCACCAAAGGAGAAATAAAAAGAAGATCAGTGACCTAAAGACGAATAAGTCACCTGGCCCGGATGGGTTTCTACCTAAAGTGTTGAAAGAAGTGCGCGATCAAGTGTTTCGACACCTGAGCACAATCTTAAACATGTCAATCCGGACCGAATGCGATCCTAGAGACTAGAGTGAGGCGTAGGTGACTCCTATCTTCAAGAAAGGAGACCGTAGCCAACCGTCAAACTACCGACCTATCAGTCTGACTTTGATAGTCGGTAAACTCATGAAAAGCATCATGGTGGACAAAGTGACGTCGTATTTTTGAGTCAAACCTGCTACTGAGGAGTTCCCAGCACGGCTTCCGAAGGCAACGGTCATGCCTGACGAACCTTGTAGAATTCTTCCACTTCGTTTTCAGTGAGCATGATCGGGACAAGGCGGTGGATGTGGTCTACCTAGACTTTCAGAAAGCCTTTGATAAGGTACCACACCGCCGCCTTCTCCGGAAAGTGCGAGCGCTGGGCATAGACGGAAAAGTAGCCGGCTGGATAGATAAGTGGCTAAGTGGCAGACGGCAACGGGTCACCGGTGGTGAATGGACAGACATCTGAGTGGGTGCCCGTTACTAACGGGGTGCCTCAAGGATCTGTCCTGGGACCACTACTATTCAACATCTACGTCAACGACATGGACGGTGACATGGTTGCCAAGATTTCCAAATTTGCCGACGATACCAAGCTTGGTATGAACGTTGCAAAGGATGGAAATACTGCCCACCTGCAGGAAGATCTTGGGAAGATTAAGGAGTGGTCGGACACGTGGCAAATGCCTTTCAACGTGAACAAATGCAAACTGATGCATATCGGCCACAGAAACCCCCAATCTCAGTATATCCTTAAGGGTACAGCTCTTGAATCGAGTGACACTGAGAAGGACTTGGGTGTAACTATCACTAATGACCTCAAGTTCTCGAAACAGTGCATTGAGGCGGAGAAAAAGGCCCAAAGGATGCTAGGCTATATTAAGCGGCAGTTTAGTTATCGGAACCAGGAGGTTGTACTGTGCTTGTACAACTCACTTGTCTGACCGCACCTGGAGTATGCCGTACAATTTTGGAGTCCTTCATTGCGAAAGGACATCGCGAGATTCGAACGCGTACAAACCAGGGCAACCAAGCTGATTCACTCTATCCGACATAAAAGTTATGAGGATAAACTAAGGGAATTAGATCTGTTCTTGCTGGAAACCCGTAGACCACGTGGTCAGCTCATCGAAGTTTTCAAAATACTTCGAGGGTTCGACAATGTTGACTACCGGGATATTTTCACACTGAGTGAGAACAGAACGCGCAATCACTGCTATAAACTTGATCTGAAGCGTTACAACCGCAATCTGTGTGGAAATTTTTTCACTTACAGTATCTGCGGTAAGTGGAACGCACTTCCAGTGGAAGTTGTCAACAGTGAATCTGTTGACCAGCTCAAGTCAAGACTAGACAGGGTCTTTAAAAGTGGCCGTTTAGGGACGCAAAAAAATTGAACAGCCATGTACCCGCTCGATTGCTAGTCCAAAGGAACCCTCCTTGAATGGACCGTAAGGTCTCCTAGCGTACCTTCTTTCCTTGTTGTTACTCCTCGTTGTTACTCTCTCTCTTTCTCTCCCTCTTTCTTTCTCTCTCTTTCTCTCTCCCTCTTTCTTTTTCTCTCTCTTTCTCTCTCCCTCTTTTTTTTTTCTCTCTCTCTCTTGGAATTCACCGAAGGAGAAATAAAGAAAAAGATCACTTACCTAAAGACGAATAAGTCCCCTGGACCGGACGGGTTTCTATCCAAAGTGTTGAAGGAAGTGTGCGATGAACTATAACATCTGTGCGCTATCTTTAACATGTCAATCTGGACCGGATGCGCTCCTAGAGACCTGCGTGAGACGGAAGTGACTCCCATCTTCAAGAAAGGAGACCGTAGCCAACCGTCAAACTACCGACCCACCAGTTTGACTTCGATAGTCAGTAAACTCATGGAAAGCATGATAGTGGACAAAATGACGTCGTATTGAGAGTCAAACCTGCTACTGAGGAGTTCCCAGCACGGCTTCCGAAGGCAACGGTCATGCCTGACGAACTTGTGGAATTCTTCTACATCGTCTTCAGTGAGCACGATCGGGACAAGGCAGTGGATGTGGTTTACTTAGACTTTCAGAAGTTCTTTGATACAGTACCACACCGCCGCCTTCTCTGGAAAGTGCGAGCGCTGGGCATAGACGGAAAAGTAGCCGGCTGGATAGATAAGTGGCTAAGTGGCAGACGGCAACGGGTCACCGGTGGTGAATGGACAGACATCTGAGTGGGTGCCCGTTACTAACGGGGTGCCTCAAGGATCTGTTCTGGGACTACTACTATTCATTATCTATGTCAATGACTTGGACGATGACATGGTTGCCAAGATTTCCAAATTTGCTGACGATACCAAGCTTGGTACGAACGTTGCAAAAGATGGAAATACTGCCCGCCTGCAGGAAGATCTTCTGAAGATTGGGTAGTGGTCGAACACTTGGCAAATACCTTTTAACGTGAACAAATGCAAAGTGATGCATATCGGCCACCGAAATTCCCAATCTCAGTATATCCTTCAGGGCACTGCTCTTGAATCCACCGACACTGAGAAGGACTTGGGTGTAACAATCACTAGTGACCTCAAGTTCTCGAAACAGTGCATTGAGGCGGAGAAAAAGGCCACGAGGATGCTAGGCTGCATAGGGCGCCAGTTTGGATATCGGAACAAGGAGATTGTACTGTGTTTGTACAACTCACTTGTCCGACCGCATCTGGAGTATGCCGTACAATTCTGGAGTCCTTCATTTCGAAAGGACATCGTGAGATTGTAACGCGTGCAAGCCATGGCAACCAAACAGATTCCCTCTATCAGACATAATTTTTTTTTTTCAAAGGGGCTATCTGGCGACTGCCCACTTGAGCATAAGTCGCCGCAAACAAACAGCCCAGTTCTAGGCTACTTTAAAATAAATTTTTTAAAAGAAACAACAATAAAAAGGGATAACAATCAGGGAGCAAGCTCCGCCGTCAGGGGGAGGTCCCCCTCCTTCCGGCGCAGGAGCCTGTGACCTACAAAAAAAACAACAATGAAAAATAACAAAAAAAACAAGTTAAATCCAAGGGAGTAGGCCGGCCTCCCCACATAAGTCTATCAGTCCTCCAGTCATGGTGCACGCACTCGACCCGAGTACAAGGGACACGCGGTAGCGACCCCGCCCATCCCGGTACCCGGACAGGTAACGTGCGCGAAGATCACCCAGACTGGGACATTCGGCAAGAATGTGCCGAACAGTCTGGGGGACGACGCAGTCATCGCAATAGGGCGCAGGCGAGCGCTCCATCAAATGGCGATGCGTCAAACGAGTGTGTCCGATTCGGAGACGACAGAAAGCGACCTGAAGCCGTCGCGGCATTGGGGGATAGGTCCATGGGAACAGTGGTGGCGCAATGGACGCAACTTTAAGTTCCCTTGGACCGTCTCCCATCTTCTTTGCCAGGAAGTCCGAAGAGCTGCCAGTATTCCTGCCATGTAGTCAGTGTGAGGAAGAGCGAAACGCTGGTCCGGTCACAGAGTCCTCGCGGACTTTTTGGCACCCTCATCGGCGCGCTCATTCCCCGCAATTCCTACATGTCCAGGAAACCAGCAGAATATAATCTAGACATCTGCCCGGCTTGCGATAACCGTGGCGTCACGGATATCGCGAACCAAGGGATGCTATAGATCACAATCCGGTCTCCGAACCGGGCACGTCGCGTAATCTCCCATACTGAGTGGTGTATTGCCACCAGCTCGGCCTTGAAGACAGACGCAGCGCCTGGAAGAGCCCCGCTGACTTCAAACAGAGATACAGCGTGGAAGCCGCCCCCTTCTTTGAAATTCGAGCCATCCGTATACACTGGCACGGTTCCAGCGTGACACGAGGTGTGGTCCAGAAAGGCGAACGAAATACTTCCGGCGCCGTACAAGCTTTGGGAGCAGAGGCGTGGCGACAAATAGCCAAATGTGGTACCCTCCAGGGTGAGGCCTGGGCAAAACCAGGGGCGCCACCGGGCCGAGAGCTATATCTACCTCTCGAAGGAGTTTCCTGGCCCTAAACTCAAAGGGCTAAGGGTATGACTGGCGTCTCTCGGCAGCATAGGCACCATCGAGATCAGCTGCGGATGCAGTGAGAGCTGTTGGCGACTGAGGGAGGCGCCGGGCTCGCGCTTACAGATGAGTGATGCACTGCACGCGGCGCAGAGCAAGTAGCATCTGCCCAGCATCGACCAACAGGCTCTCAATGGGGAAAGTGCGGAAGGCACCGGTCGCAAAGCAAAGGCCGGTGTGGTGGATCGAATCCAACTTCCGCAATAAACGCTCGGCTGCGGATGCATAAAACTCGCATCCGTAGACGAGCTTCGAACGAACAAAGGATCGATAAAAAAGTAACGCAGAAGCCCTATCAGCGCCCCAAGAGCTGAAGGTCACGGGACGGAGAATGTCCATGGCGCGCGTACAAGAGACTCTAAGGCTGCGAGTATGAGCCTCACAGGTGAGGCGTTGGTCGAATACAAGACAGAGGAAACGGTGCGACTGCACCACATCCAGGCGCACCCCATTAAGCAACAAATCTGGGTCGAGGTGAAGCAGTGGATGGCGGCAGAAGTGCACCACCTTAGTTTTTGCCAATGAAAACCTGAAACCTGTGCGCTTTGGCATAGTGAGAGACGCGGTTCAATACCTGTTGGAGTCGACGCTCTAGAATTGGCATCTGGGCCACGCCAAAAGAGATCGAAAGGTCGTCCGCGTAGAGCGTAGCGAGAACCTCTTTCGGCAGTACCAAGGTGATGCCGTTGATGATCAACGCAAAGAGTGTGACACTGAGGAAACTTCCCTGCGGGACACCCTCTTCCTGCTCCTTTGGGCCAGAGAGGACTCCCCCCACCCGTACGCGGAATCGACGTTCTCGCAAAAATTCAGATATAAACATTGGGAGGCGTCCCCTCGCCCCCATCGTGTGAAGAGTCTCCATGATACCGTATCGCCATGCGGTATCATTGGCCTTCTCATAATCGAAAAACACCTTGGCGTAGTGCTGTCTACGAAGGATAGCCCCGCAGACGCCATTTTCTAGTCGGAGCAGAGCATCCGACTTGAAGTTGAACTTGCAGGAGCCGCACTGTGAAGAAGACAGATGGCGTCCTCTGTCCAGGAAAAAGGCTAGTCTGACATTTACCAATTTATCCATCAACTTGCACACGCAAGAGGTTAGAGAGATTGGGCGGGAACCGGTCGGAGTAGAAGGATCTCTCCCCGGTTTGCGAAAGACGAGCACAGTAGCGATTCGCTAGGAATCTGGGAGAAGACCCTCCACCCAGATTCTGTTAAAAAAATCTAACAGAAATGCCATGCCTCGCTCACTCAGGTGTCGAAGCATGGCGTACGGGACATCCTCCGGACCATGGGCGGTGTCCGCGCACGAAGCGAGAGCGGAGCGCAACTCACTCACAGTAAACCTGTCGTTGAAGGGTTCTCCGCCTCTGGAGGTGAAGTCCAGCTGGCGGCCATCCGCGACATCATGACGTGCATTGAATGCTGGCGGAGCAGCATCCCTGCTAGAGGTGTCGAAGAAAGCGGTCACGAAGGATTCCGCCACGGACGTGGGGTCCAAGATTGCAGGCCCATTCTCTTGGAGAACGGGACAGGGGTCCTGCGAGAACTTGTTCCGAATCCTTTTGACTCGCCTCTACACCTCTGCTAAAGGGGTTTTGCCGTTAAGTAAAGACACGTATGCCCGCCAAGAAGAGCGGCAGGCGTGCTTCGAAATATACCGGAACCTAGCCCTAGCTCGACGAAATTCACCCACAGTGAAATCGTTCGGGCAGCGCTTATAGCGCATGTAGGCATAACGCTTCTGTTTGAGAGCTGTCTCACACTCGGCCGACTACCATGGGAGTGTTCGGCGTGCAAAACAGCCAGACGTCCTAGGAATAGTAGTCAGGCCCGCAGGCGATGAGGTTGCCGGAGAAGAACTCAACGGCTTCATTTACCGACCTAATCTCCTCGAATGAGATAGAAAATTCACTCATTTCGTGAAATGCAGGCCACCGCGCCCGCGCCAAGCAACACCGAGGTGGGCTCTCAGGCGGTAGTTGCCCTGAAAATTATATTTGAATGGAAAAGTGATCACTACCATGGAGGTCATCGACCCCCCCCCCCAATCAAAATCAGGCTGTGCATCCGAAGAGCACAAGGATAGGTCAAGGCAAGAAAATGAAGCGGTTCTCGGACAGTGATGCGTAAACTCATCCACGTTTAGGACACCCATCTCAAGCTCTTCGATCAGATCGGCAAGGACTTGTTCCCTGAGATTTATGAAGTAATCTCTCCAGAGAGGATTCCTGCCGTTCAGATCTCCAAGCAAGAGATAGGGCCTCGGCAACCGTGCCACGACACGGCGGAAGTTTCCCGCGTCGAAGTCAGCTGATGGTGGAATGTACGCAGAAATGATAGTATACCTCCTATCCAGGTGCAGCTGCACAGCCACTGCCGGAAAGGAGGTATCTAACGAGAAAGGAAGAACGGGGGCATCATACCAGGTGTAAACCGCGCATTCCCCAGCCGGCCATCACGCGGTGGTGGGGTCGCAAGAGCCTTATACCCCGCTAGGGCGGGTAGGGGGCTCGCGCCTAGAATGATCTCCTGCCAAAAGATAGCTAACGGGGAACGGGGACGAGACGAGCCTCCGCAGCTCCTCCCAGTTGGCCCGGAGTACACGGCAATAACCATTGAAGAAATATGCCTTCCAGGCCTAGCTCGGAGGAGATGCAGGGGCCCTCCTCGAACTGAAGACCCTCACGGGAATTGCCGTACGCTTTCTGGGAAAAGAACCCCAGGCGCTGTTGGTCGGACAAAGCGCTAAAGGCGCTGTCGCCTTCGAGGACTTATTGGGGGAGCTTGGGCTCGCCATGCGAGTCTTTTCCTCCCTCCGCCTCGAAACCTTAGGCGGGCGCTGCGGCTTCGGAGGCAGGGGGCCCCTTTTCGAGGAACCACCGTCTCCGCCCTACTCGCTCCACCTCGGGGCGTGGGCGAAGGAGCCGAAGCTCCTTTGTTGCTGTCCTCCTTTCGGGGGACACCTTTAGGAACCCCGGAAGATGGCCTAGCGACAATCTTTAGGGTATTGCCTCCTGTGAGTCTAACGACTCGGTGGAGGCGCGTGGCCATTTCGCCTTACGGTAAACGGTTACGCAGGGGGAAGAGGGGGGGATCCCTGGTTTTAGCCGGGGCTGGGTATGAACCCTTTTTTTCATCAGCTTAACCAGGGAGGTGCCTGGGTTGAGTTCGGCCCGCAAAAGGGCTCCGAATGGGCGCTGAAACAACCGTGCTCGTTGGCCTGGATGGGCCAGGAGCAGACGGTGCGTTTCTAACTATTGAGGCATATGACGTCCTAGGCAGAGCCGGGCGCGCCAGGACCAAGTCCTCAGCCTCGCGGAATGAGAGTAGATCCTGGGACTGAACAGCCAGAATTTCTTTCTCAAAGGGGTTTGCACCACATTGCTTCGAAGAAGCGAAGTGCGGCTCTCCGCAATTGACACACTTGGCCAACCACGATTTAAACTTATCGTGTGCGGCCTTGGAGCAATTTACACAGACTTTGAGTGACTCGACTTTGCACGTCTACAAGAACGATTTGTATGGCCGAAGCGGTGACAGTGATAGCAACGCCGCGGCAGTGGCACGAATGCCTTCACGCGGTAGCGGTACCATCCGGCACGCACCGACTCAGGGAGCTGGTCACAGTCGAACGTGACGAAGAGTGTAGGGGTGGGTCTCGAGGCCCCTCCCTGTTTTCTCATCACACTTTCGACCTTGACTGCCCCATGGTCGGCCAGCTCTAGGGTGATGTCCTCAATGGAGTAGTCAACGAGTTCCCTCGCATAAACTACTCCTTTCAAAAAGTTCATGGTAGAGTGCGGCGTTACACTCACCGTGGTGCCATGAAGTGTCCGAAGAGCACTTATCTTGGCTGCCTCGGCGGGATTCGCCGCATTCGCCAGAAGGCTCCCTTCAGAGAAACGGGTCACCTTCGGCTCTCTATCAATTGCACTAGCTAATCCTCTCTTCTGATGGATCATGTTGGCCTTGGCCAACATGGTGCCATCTGTGGAGTGAATAATGAAGAAGCGTTTGAAGCCAATGGGCTCGAAAACGCCAGGTAACGTCGGAATGAGGGACCCCGATGTTATCGAGGCTCCGCCCTGCGCACTTTTGGTCTTAGTTGGGGGCTTCACACCCGGGAGCCTAGAAGGGCCGGATGTACTTATCTTGGCTTGGTAGCTTACCGGAGTGGCTTCCTTTTTCCCATCTAAGGGGGTTTGCCATACCGAGCCGCTTTACTGGGGAACAGTCGGCTATGGGCTGCCTGCTGGCTTTCTTGGCAGTCCCCTTGGAAAGAAAAGGGAGTTCTGCCGCTGGAAAAGGGGAGGTAGCCGAAAGCATCTCCAGAGAAGGGGGTGAGGGGGAGTCCCCTACATTTTCGAATAACCTTCATTAACAATTTAAAAATAAGTAATTTCTTCCGCACCAAGGATTTAACTCCGGCTTATTTGCGCAATAGTATTGTATACAAATTTTCCTGCCTTGGATGTTCCCAGGGAACATATATTGGTATTACTATTCGCTCGTTACACTCGAGGGTTTGCGCACACCTCGGCATTAGTTGCCGAACAGGAAAGTCTCTCGCTAGCAAGGAAGTCTCGCCAATCAGAGATAACATTATAAAGTGTAAGGTTGATGCAAACATCAATAATTTTGAGATTCTGGGCTCTAATCCTAAAATCACATAGCTCAGAATTCTGGAATCTCTCTTCATAAAAACACATTCGCCCACGTTAAATTCAGACTTGACCTGCTACCCATTATCGGTAATAGCCACAACCAACCAGCTTCAAACTCATAATCGTGTTCGATTTTGGGTAAATTTCTTAGTCATTTCCCTGACTCGCTGACAGCAGGTATGAATTTGTTCCTCTCCTTATCTGTATATGTACTTGCAATTATTAATACTTTTAATTTCATAGGTTCACTATATAAATTATTTTGCTTTTGATTTGTATCTAGTTTATGTTAACATTTGTTCGCCTCACAAATTGTGTTATCCCTTTAGCTCGATGATGGATTGGGTAATCCGAAACGTTGCTTGGAATAAATAAGAATGTCACTGATGGTCGTATCCTTCCTACTGCAATTATATATATATATATATATATATATATATATATATATATATATATATATATATATATATATATATATATATAAGAACGGACAAGGAACATGCAGGAACTGGTTAATCAAGAATTGGACGATGATATCGTGCAAATGATTAGCTACAACAGAAGAAGCATACGTCGCGCCAGATTTCCGAGATCCGCTATGAAGTTAGCTGGCGGAGCAGTAGAGCCGTTCTACGAATGAAAATATTTGTCTTTACCCAGACTCCCGAAAGAAATGACCATGTAAAAGATTACCTAATTATGAAACTTCACAGATTTCTACAAGAATTCACCGATGAAGACCCAAAAATACCGAAGAAGACATCCAAGAAAAAAATAAAAGACATGATTTACACTCACTACAAGATATAAAAAAAAAAAAAAAAACTTAGCACAACACTAAAGTGATTAAAGTAATTTATTACTACAACAGCAAATGCGCATAAACATATACAAGAACATTAATTTTTTAAAGACAAATGGCTTGAACGCAATATTATATAAACCATCTCAAAGACAACAAATGAACCACAAAACAAAAAATATTTAAAAGCGATAGGACTGATCGCCAGGCACTTAGTATCTATATGCGCCCTTCCACACTTCTCTCTCTTTTCACCACTTCTCTATTTTCTGCTATCTGTCCTCACACCATTTCTTTATCCCCTACCCACACCTACACAATTACATCAAATTGTAATTGTCCGACTATTTGTCGCTCCGATCTAGTTCTCTGGCAAATGAGGCAAAGAAAAATGAAATTTTGAGAACGTGCTTCTTTTAACGTCGGTTAACTCGGAGATGCCGAGGTATCAGGGGTATGGTTTCCGACTGAAGTTGCACGTTAATTGCCGGTTTCTTCATTTGAATAATGACAGCTTCGGCTATCCGCAATCATCTGCGGTTTTGGAGTCTCAGGATGATGGAGGGGTCCTTATTTAGTTTTTCACGGGTTAGGGTAGTGCCATGAGAGTGGACATGTTTTTTAATCGCGCTATCTCGAAGGTTAGCCGTCAGTCGCCTTGACAGGGTGGGTTGGGGTGGGGTGGTGGGAAGGGAACGTTACGCCGATGTACTTTGAATTGTGGTGTTCGCAGTCACCGACTATTCGTAAACGACGTTAGTCTCCCGGAGTTGGCTCGTCAGAAAGAGACAGCTGTTCTTCATGATGCAACTAATTGTTTTCTTGGTCTTGTCGTATATAATTAGATTTATATCCATATGAGGGTCAGTTGAGGTCACGTTGCGATGGAGAATGGCTTTGAGAGCCTTTTCGTCTTCATAATAGCAGGTGTTCATATTGGCCTTGTAATAAAGGTCGATATTATTATTCTTCTTCGGGGTAGACCTGGCGCCAGGACCAGCAGCCAATTTCATTTTATCTTTCATGGTGACATCGATGGATTCTTGTGGGTAGCCTTGTTAACAATAACTCGGGAAACCCTCTTAAATTCGAGATCAACAGCCGTCCACGAGGATCAATGAGAAATTGCCCTGTTAACTAAGGCATTGATGAGTGGTCTCTCGTAACGTTCAGGACACTCAAAGGAACCGTTTAAGCGGAAGCCCAAGTTCGTGGCCTTAACATATACCTAGGTCACAAATTTGGACACCTTGGCACTTATGATGATACCAAGAAAGGGAAGGGATCATTCATCTTCCGTTTCGTGGGTGAAATTCAGACACGAGTTGTTCTTGAATGTTTCAATTAGGCCGTTCACTTGTTAGAGGTTATTCTTATTCAAAATTATGTCATCGATATAGCTCACGTAGATGGGAGGCTTGGGCGCTATATTGCTTTGAAAATCTTCTTCAACTGACCCCATGTAAAAATTAGCAAAGAGGACGCCAATAGGTGACCCCATCGCGACGCGATCAATTTGTACGTACATTTTACCATCGGGACCGTAGAACGGGGCTTCTTTTGTGCATGCTTGGAGGAGCTGTCGCAATATGTCTTCGGGAACGGTGAGAGGTGTGGAACCTTCAGTATGGTAAGTGGCATTGGTTATCAATTCGATGGTTTCATCAACGGAAACATTCCTGAATAGAGATTCTACGTCCATAGAAACTAGTACGGCTGCTGATTGAGAAGTCTGAAGGATATCTAGAAGAGTTGAAGAGGAGGGCAGCGTGCAGTCTGATGGGTGTAGGGCACGATGATAGAGTTGATAAATTTTGCCAGGTGATAAGTCACGCTTGGTGTTTGATTTATGATGGGGTGAGAAATAGTCAGACAATCTGAGCCTTCCAATTTTATGTTTCTTGTAGCGCTTAGTTTCCACTTAAAAGTTTTCGCGCCATGATTGACCAATTTTTGTAATAATTATGTTCACGTAGAAATACTACATATATATATATGGTAGCAATTTGTGAAATAATTCCAGACTGCGCTTGTCGCTTGGATTGATCTCTAAAAAAGTTTAGACTGGACTTCATTGGAATGAGGTTTATTGAATACAGCTTTGTTGTGCGTGACCAGATATTCCACTAACAGTGCTACGTTTGGAAGTGACTATTTTCTCCTTGCCTTGCCTCGCCTTGCCTCGCCTTGCCTTGCCTTGCCTTGATGGAGGCTAGTTAAGGGAAAGGAAGGACTCCTCTGCGCTGCCTGAAGGTAAAGTTGCCTTTTGTTCGTTAAACATTTTTCCACTTTCTCCATACCACTCTTCCTTATTTTCATAATGGATTTCTAAAACTACATACATACCCAGTTACACACACCTACAGACTCGGGTCCCCCCAGATTCCCTCTCAAATTACGCCCTTTGGTAAAATGGCGGAGAGATGAGGGAGACGCGGCGTATTGCCCTGAGGACCTTGCCAGGCCGGCAAAAACCGGACAGGAGCAAGGTCTTTGAGAGAATTTACGGCGAGCTCAATATTGCCCTCGTACGGTTAATTGATTTGCCAAATGGCTACGCGGCTATCTGTTTGAGGGAGGCTGACATCAAAGCCCGCTCCTCCCCGCGTGCCTCAGACACCGCCACAAATAGGCACACGTAGAAGTGTGATCTGCCGGCGCCTCAACCCCTGGGTTGGAGACCACTTGATCGACCGAATCACGGAAGAGATTCTTCGAAATCATCAATGGGAAAAACTAGCCGAAATAATCAAATTTAAAGACTACACCCACGTGTTTAAAATTGTCTTCACGGAAACCACAATGGCGATTAAGGCAAAAGAAAACGGCCTTCTCCTCTTTAACGTCCACATCTGCCCCGATCAGATTGAGCGTGAGGAGTTCGTTGACCTACAAATATTCTTCAGGTGCTACAGGTACAACGAACACACCACAGCCACTTGCCCCAACGCTACACTCACAGTTTGTCCTGTGTGCAACGGCAAAGACCATTCCTGGCGTGAATGTAAAAGTTCGTTCTAGAAATGCCTCAATTGCGGTGGCCAATACAGAACCATGGCAATGACTTGTCCAATAAAGAAGGAACAAATACAAAAAAACAAAGGACAAAGGCAGAAAAGAGGAGGAAAGAAAGGCTAACGCTACCTACGCTAAGGTTGCCAAGCCAACGGTAGAAAAGAGTAGTGTTGCGAATGTACTTACGTATCTGCAAATCAAAAACGAGAAATCGACAAAAATAATGTGTTGCATATATTATGCACACATTGCTAACCTTGCAAAACCTGGCACCTTCGCGAAGGAACTGAACACCATGATCCTGAATAACGGCATGGAAAAAATGTAGTTCCCGGAAAACCCTCCGCCAAGCGAGGTTCTTCGAGTGAACCTCCAACCGCAGACCGAGAAGAGCGGCCAAAAAGTCCCGGACACGAGTAATTTCCTTTCACGGGATCCTCGAGTGCAAGCTATGGCTGCCCAGCAGAAGGCACAAACGAACTCATACACACACACCCAACTACCCCAACAAATGCACAAGTCGAGCGGAAGGAAGCTGCTGCTGTGAGGCCTAAGAAGGTGAAGCATTCGCCCCCACCCCAAAAAGGTCTCGCAGTCACGTTGACCGACTAGGTTCTCGTCTTCAAAGAATCGAACTCCCAGGTACATGTACTACTCGAGTTTGATAAACCTCGAAGTATATGCTGCCGAAGGGAACCAGTTTCCTGACGACGCAGGCCCAGAAGATATTGTCGATGGCCTTAGGGCCGGACAATACAAATGGGACTACGAGGCTGACATACCTGAAGATCTGGTGAAGCAGGCTCTCTTCCTCGACCTTGTCCAATTCTCAACCGACACTTACGTTGTTCTCACGGACGCAGAGTTCCGTAAGGAGAGATCCGTCAAAGGGAAGACTCCTCCGTCCTGCAAAAGTCGACCAAGAATAGAAGACTCCTCGCTATAACATCTACGCTACGTTGCGAGCGTAGTATCAAAAGCTAGCCAAAAATTTGAAGACCTTACCCGAAAGGTAACACCAACCCGAACGGTAACACCAACCCGAACATGCAACACTCTTACCGATTTTGAACACCCAATTTACGACAACCTTTCACCGAAATTTGACTCACCTCAGTAGCGAGTTTTACTAGTTACTACAAAGACTTGAATGCCAACCAATTTCGACAGCCAAAACAACACAACACAAGACTAACATTGCCAGAGCTACCCTTTGACCTGAGATCTATACATCCCTACTCTTCCGTGCTATATTTTTACTATACTACCTACTTTTGCTGGAGATACCCTCACACCAGGGAAGTATGCCTACTTCAAATTTATACTAAACTTACCTGTACTATCTTTGTCAAAACCCTTTCACCACTATACTCTCTTACTTTTGCTCTACTAATCTATACTATACTAATATATCTATTTATGAGGTGAATTGGATATTTTAGTTCAATGAAATTGCAGATAAGGTGGTTAATTTCATCCTGAAGAAAGATTGTATGGCACGTTCTATACGCTTGGAGAACATGGAACTCAATCTTCCTTCAGGATGAAATTAACCACCTTATCTGCAATTTCATTGAACTAAAATATCCAATTTACCTCATAAATAGATGCTATTCCAAAGCACTAAAAAACTTATATGCCACCTCCACACCACGAAGGGATGATTTTAAAAAATGTATTAGTTTCCCATATGTTTTAGCCTTGGTTCCTCTAAAATCATATGCGAACGGAAATAACATAAATATTACATTTAAATTTTCCAATACCATTCGAAAATCATTGACTAGACTGCGCCCAATCATTTTCGATGCTGGAGTTTACAGTATACCATGCTATAATTGCAAATTAACATACATCTGAGAGTCAGGCCACTTAAGAGGATGAAAGAACATTTAGCTGATATTAGAAGGTGCATGAATTCTTCTATTCTCTTTACGCACATGTAAACGCATGACCATAGAATTAATTTTAACCATGCAAAAATCATTTATAAATCAGAAATATATATTTAGAGGAGAATTTCGGAATCCATCATCATCAAAAAAGTTGATATTTTCAATTTATCTGAAGGGCAATACAAATTTAACAAATATATAACGAATGGAGTCGCCAATCGTATCTATAAGCCCCCGGACCCAATGCGTTTTGGGGTTTAGTAACCACCGAGATTGTTTCCGGTTCCATTTCATTTTGTTTATTAGTTGAAAATGGCATCTTGCCGAAACTAGTCCGATAGTTATAAATAAAATCTTGATTCAAATATTGTGGTTTACCATTATATTCCATATTATATATATATATATATATATATATATATATATATATATATATATATATATATATATATATATATATATATATATATATATATATATATATATATATATATATAAATATATATATATATGTTCTTTCAAAGGTCACTCGATTTTTAAATGTAAATAAAACAAGTTGTGTGTGATATATGCACTCAATTTATTTTAAATTTGAAAGTACATTTTATGGCATTAAGTGTGGAATATGACCTCGTTCGAATGTCCGCCGCGGTTTCGCTTGGTGGAACGTATTCGGGAGGCCCAATTTTCGATGACTTTGTGGCATAAATCTGGCTGAATTTGCTGGATGGTGTTCGTTATGTTGACTTTGAGGAGATCAACTGTTTGCGGATTATTCGCATAACCTGCGACTTAAGGTAGTCACAAAGAAAGTAGTCTAATGGCGTTAAATCGCATGATCTCGGTGGCCAGTTGACGTTGCCTCCGCGCGAGATGACCCTGCCTTGAAATCGCTGGTGCAAAATGTCTATCGTGGCGTAACGTGCGCAGTGTGGCACGTAGCGCCGTCCTGTTGCAACCAAATGTCGTCAGTATCCATATCAGGCATATAATCCAGTTGAGGCCACAAGAAGTTGCTTATCATCGATCTGTAAGTCTCGCCGTTGACGGTTATGGCAATCCCATCTTCTTTCTCAAAAAAATACGGACCGATGATTTCGTTAGACGAAAATTCGCACCAAACAGTGACTTTGTTGGGATGGAATTGGTGCTGGTGTATCTCATGTGAATTTCTTTCGTCCCAAATCCGACAATTTTGCTTGTTCACAAATCCATTGATACAAAAATGGGCCTCGTCGCTCAAGATGATTTTTTTGGGAAATTTGGGGCAACTTCCAACTGCTCTAGAGCCTAATCAGCGAACACACGGCGTTGTCTATGGTCGTTTACTTTAGGTTCCTAGGTAAGTTGGATTTTGTACGGATGCAGACCCAAGTCCCTACGAATAATTCGCCAAACTGAAGTCGCAGAAAGGCCAAGTTCTTGAGAACGACGAGAAATTGACTGCCTCAGATCTTCCTGTACACTATCATTTACGTCAGCGATGTTTTCAGTAGACCTTGCGTTTCAGCGACGTGCAGGTGTTGGCTGATTGTTGATCGACCCTTTGCCTCGAATTTGGCCACCAAGCGTCGAACAGTGTCCTCGACAGAACGATTGTGGCTAGGATAGAAATCACGTAATGCGCGGAACGTTTGATGATTTCCACACGCTGTTCAACGCTATAACCTACCATCGTGACTTGTCAAGTACTACTGAACAGTTCACAGTGAGGTTACCAGATGTCGCTTTAACAACATGGCCACTATGGCCTGATAAAGCTCGAGCATTCTTGTTGAAAGACCCTTCATATTATATATATATATATATATATATATATATATATATATATATATATATATATATATATATATATATATATCACTAAATCTATAATTTAAGAAAGGGATTTTTTTGAGTATTTGAATAATAATTTCATCTTAGTTCAGTTATAACTTATATTTTTTTTCATCAAAGTTATTTCTAATAATTCTTTTATAATATCAAAAAACAAAATGGCGAGGTTCAGAAATAAATATAAGTATCGAAATCTTATGAATTTTTTAAAACCCAAAGAATTACAAATGGTGAAGTAGAGAAAATTTATCTTTATATATCTTCTATAACTATATTTTAGCAACGTGATATTTTGAAAGGGGGAAAATTTAGTTTAGAGTTCCTTTTTAAAATTATTATAATTGGCAAAGTTCAGAAAATTGATAAAGATTTAACCATGGTCTCATTTAGATTTTAAATTTTAATCTTAGTAGCGAAGCAATTGCCTGGTATATATATAATGATAAATCACAATTGAATTATACATGTATTAAGAATAGTTGGAGTTTCCCACGTGAACGCACAATTATTCATACGCGAGGAAACGGCTGCGAGCCGAAAGGTCTTGATACAAGATAACGCGGCAGCAGGAATGGAGTGGGGTTTGACCAGCTAAAGTTCACGTGGACTTAGGAAACGCCAAAATCAACTTTGCTATAGATGCCAGCCCGGATGCGGCCAAATGTGTCTACATTGAAACGCTCACACCCATTTATTCTGCCCAGCAATCTCAACAAAGGAAAAATTAACATACTTTAATCTGTGAGGATCTGCCTCGCGCTCTGATTAAGGATAATAAAACCCGTCATACGTAACGAAGAAGTTAATAGGAATCGATAAATTTTGAAATGTTTGATTAAGATAACTTTCCTTTTAGGTATGCAAGAATTAACATTTCGCAGCCACAATGAAAACGCTGAAAATAAGGATAGTTATATTGAAATAGCATTTTGTATGGGAGATTTCGATGAAAAGCTTCAAAACCATTTAAAAAATGCCACTATTTTTTAAGGGAACATCATCCGTTATTCAGAATGACAATTCAATCTATTAGTGCAATTATGTTAGAATAAAAAAATAAGCTTATCCAGTGCATACACGAGCATGTGGCGATTTTATTAGATGAAATTTCTGATGTCAGCCGTTTTTCTTAACTGTCTACCGGTCCGTTATTCGTTATGTTAATAAACGTTCAGTAAGAAACTAAGTGAACTGAACTGGTTGAACATTCAGTTGCTCAAACTAATTTAGTGTGCTAGTCCGTTATTCGTTATGTTAATAAACATTCAGTAAGAAACTAAGTGAACTGGACTGGTTGAACATTCAGTTGCTCAAACCTACAATGGTGTCGCTGTAATGAGGAGCGATTTACCGGAGTACAAAGATCAGAGAAACTGAACCAGAGGCCATTATCCTTCCCTATTCGCCCATAGACTAGGTCTTATTTTTCCCAAGCTGTTCTTGAAGTTCCGAATGTAATATTTTTTTTCAATATTACGAAGTTTTATATCATTTTTCAGAATTTAAGGAAAATAAGAAGATAATAGATCTATTAAAAAGCATTCTTGAAAGGTCAAAGAAGTTTAATGAAAAAAATAGTGTACGCAGATTGCTTGTTGGTATCAATTCTTTTGATTCAGTTGCTCAAACCTACAATGGTGTCGCTGTAATGAGGAGCGATTTACCGGAGTACAAAGATCAGAGAAACTGAACCAGAGGCCATTATCCTTCCCTATTCGCCCATAGACTAGGTCTTATTTTTCCCAAGCTGTTCTTGAAGTTCCGAATGTAATATTTTTTTTCAATATTACGAAGTTTTATATCATTTTTCAGCAGTTAAGGAAAATAAGAAGATAATAGATCTTTTAAAAAGCATTCTTGAAAGGTCAAAGAAGTTTAATGAAAAAAATAGTGTACGCAGATTGCTTGTTGGTATCAATTCTTTTGATTTTAATTTTTTATTATAAGTATTTTCATTTTTTGTCCTTTTGCTGAATATCTTTTTAATGTGATACAAACCAAATATATGGATTTTTTTGCATAGCTCATTCCCCATTGAAAGTACTATTAAAAAAAAATCACACAAATAAGGGATACAAAATTTGCGAATATGTGGGTCTTGATAAGAGAAAGATGTGGCGGACCTGTAATGTAATAGGAAACAGTCTTTCTCCACAAGAAATGTACATATGGTCAAAGATTTAATTAAATATTCGATAATATACTAAAGTGAAAGAGCGTTTCATTTAAAAGGAAAAAATGGAATTCATTGAGCTTTTAGATTGAAAAAAAAATTGAATTATATGATGTTACTTTTACAGAGGGAGCTTTTAATCTTTGAAATTAAGCTAGAATTATTTTATTTGAGTTTCCTCGTCTCCGTTTTGAACTGTGTGTTTTATATTCGCACTAATCTTATGCTACAAATATGTTGCTACTCTCCTAAAATATATCCTGGAAAACAGAGAAAGCACGACCACTCATGTAGAACAAAAGACTACAAGAAACAATAGTAGGAGCAGATCCAAGGAGTTCGGTTCTCAGGCATGGGCAAATCCTTTTATAAGCAGATCCTTTTATACGCCCATAGTGAAAAGCGAAGTGACTTCATTAAGCGTCACGACAATGACACGATTCAGTCATTGTGTTCATCGATCTTGCGATCTTCCTCAAGGATGATAACAACTCGGACGCAAATGCGGGACTTCTTTGATCACAATCCGAGAGCCACCCTTTCTGATGTGGGCCCCGTCGTCACCGAGTCAGTTCTAGCTCATACTGTAGATCCGAGCCCTAGAGTCTCTTACGGTCGACTTCGTGTCAGCATACGCTACGATTAGTGAAGTGGACAGGTATCACAACAATACCCAGAAAGGTGCAGTGACCAGCTTTCACGAAGTCTTTTAAAAGGTAGAGGAGCTCCTCGGGAGTTCGGCTCATCACATGACATCATTCCTGTGCCTAGAATTTGTAGTCGACAAACGCAGCGAGCGAACGTACCCTACCAGACAGATGAGTAATACTAAAACTAATCTGTCTATGTCCCGTTCATTGATCAGGTGTTGAATGAGTCGCAGAGCCCGTTTGGGGACGAAACTATTCCAGTCGTCTTCAACATCAAAGATCTGCTCAGCGATGTCTACGGAGATTTTGCTGCTTTACTGGGCGCGGCAAAAACTCTACGAGGCTGACATCGAGGGTATCAACTTTGCCAAGTGGGAAGGAAAGGGCTGATTTCGTCAACAATCAAGTTCGACTCCGTTGTAGATACTCTTACCCATGCACAGACCGGAATGAATCCGAACCTACTCAGGCTCATTCAAATA
The DNA here is from genome assembly GCA_963969495.1 of Ceratothoa steindachneri. Lineage (NCBI taxonomy): Eukaryota > Metazoa > Arthropoda > Malacostraca > Isopoda > Cymothoidae > Ceratothoa > Ceratothoa steindachneri. The sequence goes on along the minus strand of OZ018338.1, from coordinate 47,388,692 downwards.
ACTCTCCCATTCTTGAACGCGGAGGTCGAACGTTCTTTTTCGGTCCTGAATCGACTGAAAACTTAGTTAAGGAATACCATGAGTTAAGAAAGTCTCAAGGGCCTGGCGTTGATATATACTCATAACGAAATTAGTGTTAGATTAGACAATGTAATCAATGTAGGTGCCCAAAGGAACAGACGGTTCAAGTGAAATATCGTGACCACTGCTGTGTGTTGGATGCTGTTTCTACCCTTTGAGACCCATTCATGTTTATATTTATTTTTTTAAACCATACTTGTATACTGCTATTAAGAAAAAGTTGAGATCGAATGTACCTTATATGATACATGTCTAAAATGCAGGTAAATCTTAAAAATAATTACTAAACTCAATATTATACCTTAACTGACGTCCAACAACTCAATAAACTACAAGTCATAATTTTCTGTTGTGTGGAAAAAATCGGATCTAAGAGTTAGTGCTCACACCTGTGTGTGTTACTATATTTTATTAATAAGGTTGTGTAAGATAAAAAATATTAATCAATACATTTTTTTCAGACTACTCAGAGGGAGGAATTTAGGTTAGCATCCCAAAAACTTTATCCTGGATCCACCACTGTTCATGGGTTGGGTTAAGGTTAGTGAGAAAGATATCTAGGATGAATATACGTCATGTAAGAAAAATTAGCTTTTATTACACTAAACGTAATTTAACAGATATTTAATTCTAACTAGCTTCTGTCTTATAGAATTAATGCGTCTATGAAGGCAGAGGTACTTGATACCAAATGCAGAGGATATGAAAACCTAGTACGAATAATGAGATTCAGAAGAAACTTCCATCAACAAAATCTATGCCAACAACAAATACGAGTATATTGAAATTTGAAATAGGTAACTTGCGCAAATCATGCTCAAATATATTGAGTCAGCTGCAACCTACCTTTCGTTTTTATATCCAATAAAGATGCGTTGGAAAATGTCGGACATCTATCAAGAAACCATTCTGCAAGAATAGTTATATTTATAGCATCTGCCTCATTTTCTCGTTTCGCGGAGTTGAATCTATGATGAAACCATTCTTCAAGAGTATCTATATTTCTCTCACTTTTCTCATCTCGTTCAGTGGAGTTGATAAGGATTTCTGTGAGGAAAAATGAAAATGGTTAATTTTTAGATCAAAGCAAATGAGCCATTACAAACTTTGCCTTACTAAGGGTGTGCGTGCTTCATTTGAATAACGAATCAAGAGCGCTGCGTGTGTCAGGTAGACAATGATAATGAATGGCTCTCCTATGAATTTTATACTTATGTAAATATGATAACACCATTGTCCAGTACATTGCTCTAAACAAGAGAGGGGGAAAATAATTTACGGCGAACAAGTGGCTGTTAGTATAAATTAAAATTTCGATGAAAAGAATTTTATCCGTTTCACATCGGCAAGGATTCATTTCATAGTTGAATGTATGAGAAAAATAAGAAGCAGCATGAAGGAAAAAGTTATCATATATACTAAAATTAATTCCCTATGGATTTTCATAGAATGACATAAGTACAAGCAAATTGTTATTTCTGCAATATGCAAAGAGACACGTAATAAATCATATTTAAGATGACACGAAAACACCCGATACTATATTTTAAATTCGGTTTTAATATTTATATAATTCTCGAAGAAAACGAATTTATTTAAATTCAAGATCTGGCCGAAAGCAAACTTCAGTCCTAGATTAAAAATAAGGTTTGGGTCGACTCGGGCACAATTGCATAGCCACCATTCGTTTGTAGGGCTTTCATTAAGAGATGATGGCTTAAGATTAATTCTAAAAATGCGACTTAGTCTTCAGCAATATAATGCGGGCTTCACTCAACCGGGACTTATTTTAATACATTTTATTGCGCAAAATTAACCTCTAAAACAAAATTTCCGGACGAAATTCCGCGGGAGTTAACTCATATTTGCGACATGGAATTGTAATTAAGTGGCACTCCTCCCGATTAAATAATCAGGCAGAACAAAATTTGCGATCATGCATTATTAATATCACGAGGCTTTGCATCTAAATCTTAGCAGCATGTAATTTCGAGGAGAAAAGACCAGATTGCGAATATTATAATTCCCAATATGTACAAACATAATAGGAAAAACAGACTCTCCCCCGCGGTACCAATATTTCGTCATTCTAAAAAAAAAAACGTCTAAAATTTAACCATAGTCTGCCAGTCCCATTTATGGTTGGGATACAACTGCGAAGAAACCACCATAAACTGGAAAGTTTGTCATCATTTGCTTTTATCATTAAACGAATTGTTTTGAATAGCCCAAATCACTTGATATTCCGGTCTAGTCATCTCTAATTCACTCAATCTAGTCATTTCACCTCAAGTTTCCGCCGTGTCGCACTTCACCCAATGAGGGGGGCAAAGTAATTAAAATATTCCAGATCTGCAATTTTTTCCTAAATTCTAGATACATAGGCATAATGCATATTTTTAATAACAAAATTTGAACTAAATTTTATTAAATTGAAAGTTTAATAAATAACATCCTCAATGTGATTTCCACAATTTGTGATGCAAATTTCGATGCGCTCTGCGAGATTCGCATGAACCCGATGCATTAACTTCAAATTTCTGTCAATTTTGGCTCATTCATTTAAGATTTGTTTCTCCCTCAGGTGTCTCCTTTCTTTAATATTCATTGAGTACATCTTCTCCTTTAGTATACTCCAGGAAAAGAAATCAAGGAGGGGAAGGTCTGATGAATGGGGAAACCATTGTGATATTTGCTGTGTCCAGAATCTAGGTACACCCTGTATATTGTCCATTGTGCATGGCTCTTGAATAAATGGAAGAACATCTTTCCCGCACAATACCCAATACATGGTTAAGCAATAAGGGGTGGGTTGAAGGTTTTGTGCAAAAACCATGTCTCAAAAATTCATCCAATTTCTTAACAGAAAGTATTTTTTTTTGTTTTCTCTTTTTACCACCTTCTCCATTCTAGTCTCTTTCCTTTTATCTACTTTCTTATTTCATCTTTAAATTTTCCAAGTTTACTTACCTCAGCCCTTTCTCGGTCGCAAGTTTGTTTTGAGTTTAAGTTAACGCAAATTAAAGTCAAAACAGGAAAATAAAGATAACTACCTGGAGAATTAATGAAAATACCATAGATAAAAGTAGATTAAAGGATTGCTGAAATGAAACATACACAAGAGTTAATCAAATCTGAGAAAATCATTCCTTCTAAATTCTTGTATGATCTTTCTTATATGCAGAGAAGTGAAATGAAAGCCACACGTATTGTTAAAGAAGTATTCGTGCTCATTTGTTTTTCAAAAGTAACTACAGTTTTCCAAGAACCTTATATAATATGACGAGTCCAGGGAGCTAAGACGATTTTCTTCGTATTTCCTTCGTATTTTTCTTCAAAATCTTGAAGTAATTATATTTGGGATGAAAAGTTATTTAAGTCCTTCAATTATATTCAGCTTAGAATATCATTCTTAATTTAAAAATACACAAGGCACCAAAGGCTGAATATACGAGGTATTGTAAGACCACCTTCACAAATAATGTGGCGCAGTTATTCTAATCAAAAAAGAATAAAAGTTTTGTAAAGTTTACATATTTTACAAATAGTTTTGCTGAAATTTTTACTAATAATATGCATAATATTTACAATATTAGTCCCAAGCTAGGTTAATATATATAATTTTTAGAAAATTAACCCCTCACGCTGAAAGTTCAATATACAGTTGCAAAAATGCACAAAAAACTTTGGAATTTTTTACTGCTTTACAGTTATTGTAATACTACTCACGTTTAAATCTGGTAAATCAACATTAGAGAGAAATATTTTAATTTGTAGTATGCCATCATTGCTCACAAAAACACATGTTATTTACTGACTGTAATGAAAACTATGTAGGGCAGACAGGATAAGAACAGAGTCTCTTAGTGCAGATTAACGCCAATCTAATATATGCCAATGTCGTGAAGAATGTGATTTGCAATGGATATGCCTGACTGGATTCATGGAATTAATTACGAACATTGATGAATTCTAATATTTATTTACTTCAGAAATTTCCTTTACCCCCGTTTTCCTTTTATTTTCTACCATAATAGTTTCTTTTATGTTCAATATTCCTATAAATTCTGGAACAGAAAAAGGATAAGGATTGTAGTCTGCCATCTGGTTTCAGAGAGCGCAAGGTGACACTGTGTTGATTACATCCAACAAATTTGAAGGGATATCCCTCGTTTAGTTTCCGCGGATTTGCGCCACATAGGGCTGACAATATATCAGAAGTGTAGCTCCAGCTGCAACTAAATACATGAGAACTAGTAAGCCTTCCCCTCAATCTGGTATCAGTATCTCTGGTAGTCTCAAAGCTACCTGGACTTCATTCTTTCTACATACCTTCCGTTCATTTTTTTTTATTTTTTACCTCTTTACGACCCCTTTTTCGGCTTTTTTCTTGGCCGGTGACTAATTTAGTGTGCTAGTCACACGATGTTCCGGCCATTTATCCCTCTTCAATGCTAAGACGTGCGAGGAGGCCTCCCCCATCCAATTCGTTACTTGGGGGGGGGGGCAATTTTGCTTATGCTGGCTCGTCTTTCTTCTTATTTGTTTTCAATAAGTTTGCCCTTGAGTCACCGGCGCTTCGCTACGCCGGAGAAGTTAGGCCACCTAGGGCGAAATATTGGGTTATGCCATACGTAATGCGACATCCTTTTCAGGCTTATTATTTTGTGGCTAGAAATCAAACGACTCTTTTAAGTTATATATATTTAAATAAATATTTATTCATTGATTTAATAAGTAATATAATTTTCATCATTTATACTACTAGGTTCCATCTTTCTACTAATTTGTTAATACAAAGTTTGTAAAAATCGTTTGATTTTGATTTTTAAAAAATTCTTCAAGGTTATTTCGCCTTTTTCTGTTGTTGACATTATTCTCCTCAGGCGATTCGCTAAATTCTTAAAAAAAATAGTAATCTAATGGGGCTAAGACGGTTGAGTATGGAGAATGATACATTAATTCAGATCGAAATTGATGAGCTTTTGTATGTATGGTATCTCATGCGATATGAGGTCACGCGGCGTTGTCTTGATGATAGAGCACTTTTCTTGTCCTTTTAACTTGAAGTGTTGCAAGTAAATGTCACAACTGAGCACAATAAGCCTCTTTGGTGATAGTCTGATTTAGGATAAGAAGTTATAATTGGATTATGTCCTTCATATCCCAACAAACTACCAAGATAATCTTCCATGGATGAGACGAGGCCCCTTTTCGGCCGAGACATTGGTTTTTAACAAGGAGTAATCCATTGTCTAGTTTAGTATTATTGTAAATAACCCGCTTCAAGTCTCCTGTAACAATCCTACTCAAAATTGGTAAACTTTTTTAGTCGAGAAACGAGGGCTGAACAAATGTGATTCTTTGCTGCAAGTGTGCCTGTGACAGGTCGTGAGAAATCCATTGCCCCAATCGTGAAACCTCGCCTATCTCCCTTAAATGACGACGCAATGAATTAAATGTAGGTTTTCAGGTAATTGTTCAACAGTCACAATCGGATTTTATTCCATCGTTATTTTTAAAAGATCTTGATCAAATTCTAATGGGCGTTCTGAACGGCTTCATCTTTGAGACTAATGTTTCCAGAGCGAACATTCTGAAACAATCTTTGGCAGTTGCTCACACTAACTGCTCCTTCACCGCGAGACAAACTTTTTTCTGTTGGAGTTGGACTTAAAAAGTTGGTGAAATTTAGAGAGAGAGAGTAAAGTGGTGAAATTTGGTGAGGTTAAAGAATAGAGGTAGTGTGGGAGACAGAATAAATCGGACCCTGGTGAAAGGGTATCTCCGTTTTGTTTTAGTTTTTATGTTTCTGGTTATTTTTTTGTTTTTGAAATTATAAACTATAAAATTTATAGTTCATACTAACTAAATTAAACCTGTTAATTAAATTAGGTCAGATTTGATCTTATTGGCATTCAAGCCCTTATTTAGGGCCAGGTTTTTGTTCCCGCTTTGGGTTTTTGAGAAAGATTTTTAAGTGAATTTCAGCTTTTGATTTTACTTCGAAAAATTTAGTAAAAATTAGTAATCTTAGTGTTGATATGTGATTAATACTAAAGAAACCTGAAAATTGCACTAATCATTTGTTGTATTTTATCGACTTTGTCATGTGTACTTTGGAGTCGTGTCGCCGTCTGTCAGTGCCTTGCTGCTTTTAAAAGGTCTAATTTGTCAAGCGACCTCGAGATGTCCAAGTGTGTACGAGAGAACTCGGGGGACAGGCGGGTGCCAATGGCTTACTAGATCCTCTTTGCTCTCTCGTGGAGCGCCACGTTGATCGAGATAATCCAACCGAGGCGTGGAGCTTCCTCTGTCTATTGTGTTCACCTCTTCGGGTGTTTGTGATAATAAGCACCGCTTTGTTCTGGATTCTTTGTAATTTCGCAATGTGCGTCTCGGCGCTCGCGTTCAGTGGTACGAGAGGGTACACGAGTCTCGAACGGATGCACGCATCGAATATCCTGAATTTATTTGAGAGATTTAAGGTACGGAACCTCTCAAATCTCTTTTGGTATTCGCTCGATATGACTTGTGTAACCCTACGTGCTGATCTTGTGCACCAGAGCAGTTCCTTCTGTGCAGTAAGGGATTCGCTCCCCGTCCATACGTATATCGTTGAAGGTCTTGCGAAACATGGGAATTATTTTGAATTTTGGGGCATTGGTTGATATCTTTCATCTCCTTTCGTAGGAGTTGATGTTAGCTATCTTCCTAGCCGTGTTTCCATCCATGAATTTCCTGTGAACATAAGCGGCGGTACAAATTTGCGATATGTCATCAGCGAACTGAACGTATACCGAACCCTCGGAGGGTGGTTGTGGTAAGTCACGTGTATAAATGTTGTATAAAAAGGGACTGAGACAGCCCCTTTGAGGGACCCCTGCTTCGAGTTCGAATTCAGGGTTTTTATGTTCTCTGATTTGTATGTATGCTCTCCTCTCCATTTTGTAGTCGCACAAAATCTTCAAGAAAATAGTTTGAGGCCTACTTGTAGGGTCTTATATTGTAAGCCTCTCTTCCAAACCTTGTCAAAAGCTTTTTTTGACATCGCGGAGCACCAGCTCGGTATGCCTTTTATCTGCCTTGATCTTAGCAAGCTTTTCTGTAACAACTGCTAGTGCCGTGCCGTGTCGGTCTCTATGTTCCATCTGAAGCCGTGTTGCTGCTCATTATTCAAGTTGGCTTCATCCAGTAAAGAGTTAACCTTGTTAGCCAATATCTTCTCGAAGACCTTTTGCCGGCAAACTCTAATAGAGATATCGGTCGAAAGATGGCAGGGCAGTCCGGGGCCTTTCCCGCTTTGGGGATGAAAATTATCATGGCCAATTTCCATTGGTCGGGGAAATAGCCCGTGTTCAGAGCAGCATTCATGATGTTTAGTAGGCCACTCCAAACGTTAGGTGGGGCCTGGATATATTTTCCGCGAGTCAGTCCCTTAGTCTATCCTCATAACTTTTATGTAGGATAGAACGAATCAGCTTGGTTGCCCTGGCTTGTACGCGTTCCAACCTTGCGATATCCTTTTGAAACGAAGGACTCCAAAATTGTACGGAATACTCAAGGTGCGGCCGAACGAGGGAGTTGTACAAACAAAGTACTATCTCCCTGTTCCGATATTCAAACTGGCGCTTTATGTAGCCTAACATCCTTTGGGCTTTCTTCTCTGCCTCGATGCACTGTTTCGAGAACTTGAGGTCGCTAGTGATAGTTACACCCAAGTCCTTCTCAGTGTCACTCGATTCAAGAGCAGTGCGCTTAAGGATGTACTGAGATTGGGGGTTTCGGTGGCCGATATGCATTACTTTGCATTTCCCCACGTTGAAAGGCATTCGCCACGTGTCCGACCACTCCTCAATCCTTTGAAGGTCCTCTTGGAGGCGGGCAGTGTTCCCCTCCTTTGCCACATTGATACTAAGCTTGGTGTCGTCGGACAATTTGGAGATTTTTGCAACCATGTCTCCGTCCATGTCGTTGACATAGATAATAAACAGTAGTGGTCCCAGGACGGAACCTTAAGGGAAACCGCTAGATACGGGCGCCCATTTAGAGGCCCGTCCATTAACCACTACTCGTTGCCGTCTGTCACTTAGCCAGCTCTCTATCCAAACTGCTACCTTGCCGTCTATGCCCATTGCATGCACTTTCCGGAAAGGCGGCGGTGTGGTACCTTATCAAAGGCCTTTTGGAAGTCAAGGTACACAACATCTACCGCTTTATCCCGATCGTGCTCATTGAAGACGAAGTGGAAGAATACCACAAGGTTCGTCAGGCATGACCGTTGCCTTCGGAAGCCGTGCTAGGAACCTTTTCAGTAGCAGGTTTGACTCTAAATGCGACGTCATTTTGTCCATCATGATGCTTTCCATGAGTTTACCGACTATCGAAGTCAGACTGATAGGTCGGTAGTTCGACGGTTGGCTACGGTCTCCAGGTCTCCAGCGAGAACAGTCCTAATTCCCTTAATCTATCTTCATAATTTTTATGTCTGATAAAGGGAATCAGTTTGGTTGCCCTGGCTTGTACGCGTTCCAATCTCGCGATGTCTTTTCGGAATGAAGGACTCCAAAATTGTACAGCATACTCCAGGTGCGGTCGGACGAGGGAGTTTTACAGACACAGTACAATCTCCTTGTTCAAATATCAAAACTGTCGCTTTATATACCCCAACATCCTATGGGCTTTCTCCTCCACCTCAATACACTGTTTCGAGAACTTGAGGTCATTAGTGATAGTTACACCCAAGTCCTTTTCAGTGTCGGTGGATTCAAGAGCAGTGCCCTTAAGGATATAGCGCGATTAAGGATTTCGGTGGTCGATATGCATCACTTTGCATTTATTTACGTTGAAAGTTATTTGCGACGTATCGGACCACTCCCCAATCTTCCCAAGATCTTCCTGCAGGTGGGCAGTATTTCCATCCTTTGCAACGTTCATACCAAGCTTGGTATCGTCAGCAAATTTGGAAATCTTGGCAACCATGTCACCATCCATGTCGTTGACGTAGATGATGAATAGTAGTAGTACCAGGACAGAACCTTGAGGCACCCCGCTAGTAACGGGCACCCACTCAGAAGCCTGTTTCAGTTCTCGATCCAGCCGGCTACTTTTCCGTCTATGCCAAGCGCTCGCACTTTCCGGAGAAGGCAGCGGTGTGGTACCTTGTCAAAGGCTTTCTGAAAGTCTAAGTACACCACATCCACCGCCTTGTCCCGATCGTGCTCACTGAAGACGAAGTGGAAGAATTCCACAAGGTTCGTCAGGCATGACCGCTGCCTTCGGAAGCCGTGCTTGGAACTCCTCAGTAGCAGCTTTGACTCTAAATGTGGAGTCATTTTGTCCACCATCATACTTTTTATGAGTTTACCGACTATCGAAGTCAGACTGATAGGTCGGTAGTTTGACGGTTAGCTACAGTTTCCTTTCTTGAAGATAGGAGTCACCTCCGCCTCACGCTAGTCTCTAGGAACGCATTCGGTCCGGATTGACATGTTGTAGATTGCGCTCAGGTGTGATGACACTTGATCGCGCACTTCTTTCAACACTTTAGGTAGAAACCCAACCAGGCCAGGTGACTTATTCGTCATTAGGTAAGTGATCTTCTTTTTGATTTCTCCTTCGGTGAAGTCCATATCCTCCAGCTTTGCTCCCGAGTAAGAATCCATTGGCTGGGGGATAGGACCACACTCTTCAGTAAATACTGAAGAGAAGTAGTCGTTAAGGAGGTTAGCATTTTCTGCATCTGAATGCTCTAATGCCCCCTCCTCATTTCTCAAAGGGCCAATCGTTCGACGGATTGGTTTACGGCTGTTCACATATCCAAAATCTCCTTGGGATTCTCTTTACAGAGTCTCGCCACTCGGAGTTCCTTAGACCGCTTAGTACCCCTTATGCTGGACTTCACTCTCCTGGCTAGCCTCTGGTATTCGTTAAAGGCACCCGAGATCTTCGATTGAGCGGTACACAGTTCTATTCTCCCTAAGCAGTTGGCTGATTTCTCGATTAAACCACTTTGGTTGAACAGAGGACCGAGGGGGGCATTTCAGACGGATGAAACGCGATTGAAAACTTATGAATGTGGTTTTGAAACTATTCCACAAGTCTTCAACAGCATCGCACACTTCTAGCCTCGCATCAGTCAGTCCAGCGCGAAGACCTGCAAAGTCTGCTCTTCTCAAATCGAGTTTCCTCGATTGACTAGTTGCAGGCTCTGCCTTCGGGACTACGACTACAAATCTAATTAGTCGGTGGTCACTGCCACCGAGCTCTTTGCCAACAGAGAGGTCCTCAACGATGTCATCTCAGAGGTGAAAACCAATTTGAGGATATTGTCTCCTCTCGTTGGCTCTCTCACCCATTGAGTCAAGAACTCGTTGTTCGCGAACTCCAGGAGTAGTGCGTTCTCGTCACAGGGTTCTCTGGTTTTCAGTCAACTTGTGTGTTGAAATCCCCCATAACGATACAAACTCTGTCTTCGACAAGTTCTCCTAGTAGCGAGTACAGATCTCTGTCCTTTTCAACGAGTTGGGCAGGAGGTCTATAAAGAACCAGGGTCCTGTATTTGGCAGGACCTATCTCTAGGTTAACACCTAGTAGTTCATGGTCGGATACGATGTTGCAACCTGTCGAGTTGAGAGTATCCTTGACATACAACATTACACCGCCACCCTCTCTATCTGGCCTATCTTTCAGGAAGAGCTGGTAACCGGGAATCGTGAATTCACCTTCAAAGTCTCGGCTTCAGGTTTTTATCCACGACTCCGTTATGGCTACCATCTCAGGTTCCTCTGTTGCTACGAGGCTACGAAGTTCAAGAAACTTGTTTCTGATAGACCTCGCAGAACCTTGAGGGAGTCCCTGACTGTAGGACTTCCTACGCTCTTCCGTTTCCCGCTTTGTTTCTCTGTGACGGGGTCACTCCCCTCTGTATGACCTCAGAAAAGGTAGTACCTGGAGTAACACGGGTGTACTGGCGTACGTCCTCCTTTACTCGGGGTCTGACACTTCTTTGGGTCCGCTCTACAACATCTTGGACCATGTTCGTGAGTGCAGCTTTCCCTTTGAAGGAAAGATCCGCGTCGTTCGGAGTTTTTTGTTGCTGTTGGTCTACCTTGGTGGCTTTAATCTCTGCAATGATGGCTTCGAGACGACGGATTTGAGTCACATGCTCAGACTCGAGGATTTCCACCTTTTCTTCAAGCCGTGGTGTTTTTTCCTCAGAAGATTTAAAAAGTTCCTTAAGCTGGTGAAGTTCTGCCCTTAGGACGCAGTCCGTGCAGATACTTCCAGGGTGGCATTTTTAGAAACATCCCTCCGGAAAATCTACGCACCACTTGTCCTTTTGGCATGTCGAGCAGGTATATTTTAACGCACCAGGTCCTTTCTTTCCAGTCATGCTGAACACTTTATATCTCGGAATACTTTGTGACCACTCAATAAAAAGAAAGGGGGTGGTGAGTTCGCCCCGCGTGAGTCGCTCCCGCCTATCCATCGGAGAAGTTTCTGATCTTTCAGAAGGCACGCTCCTTGTGCTCCTGTTCGCCTGACCGAGTCGTCAAACCTCGGCGTGCCGTGGCTCTTAACCAAGCAGCAATGACGGTCCCCGAAGGGGCCATCGATTTCTCACCAGGTGAACAACGGAGCACACCCCGTACTAAACTCCTACTAGTTCCCTTCACGACGGCCAAGATCTCAAAGCAGCGTTTAATGGATATCCCGCCACACCAAGAGACTCGACCCAAGGCTTTTTATTGGACTGGCAACCAACCTGGGAACAAAGGGCTGTCACCTCGGACCGATGCTACCAGGGCACCCGACAACGGTCACTGGGAATGGTCAATAATTACGCCCCAGGGAAGGGGTTAACGGTGCACCATCCTCATCCCATTCATCGTGCCCCAACGCCTAGGACCACTCTAGTCCTAGTCTCTCGCAACCAGTGAGCGTCGATTGGCGTTGTTTATAGAGGTTCCAAAGCCTCTCTTCTGACGCATGAGGTAGCTGCCAGGTCCTTATATGTAGATAGAGTGAAAAAAAGGGAAAGAGTGACATGATAGGAGTAGGCTTTTTTTTTGTTTTTGTATAAGTGGGAGAGATAGGATAAAAGTAAAAAAAGGAGAAAGATAAAGTAGAAAAAGGAAGGAATGACGCACTTAGTCTGGAACCTCGTTTCCGATCAAATCGACAAGGGAAGCCCTACCAGGGGTATCCAGAAGAGGTACCCCCGCCGACATAGCTCGAAAAGTCAAAGGTACGCACAAGCTCTCTTCCCGCGACAAGGGGGCGTCACCTCTCCCTCTAATTTATTTATGATATATATATATATATATATATATATATATATATATATATATATATATATATATATATATATATATATATATATATATATATATATATATATATGAGGAATTAAACCACATTCTCCGAAGACAATTTAATTCAGAACAGTTTCGGTGTATCTCACACCCTTTTTCAACTGACACTGGATAGAAGATATTAGAAAAGTGCTTACAAACATAACACGGGGTCAGGTCGTGAAAGATCCCCTCTTTTTTTCTCCCAACAACAAATTGAAGAGAATATTGAAAAGCGCAGATTCAATAAAACAATTCAGGAGTACGAACCCTTCACTTTCCTATATGTATGGGCTCCCAAAGACCCACAAAGAGGGATGTGCCTTACGCCCAATCATTTCCAATATTAATTCCCCCACTTATAAGCTCTCCAAATGGCTCGCCAAGCATTTATCTCCAGCAGTTGGAAGAATCTCATCTGCACACATTATGAACACTCAAGATTTCGTTGACCGCCTCAACCACCTGCAATTACGGGATGGAAAACTTGTGAGCTTCGATGTAAACTCTTTGTTTACCAAAGTTCCGGTTGACCAACCCATGGGCCTTCTGCGGGAAATCATACCTAGACTTAATTTGGATCTTCCCATTTCTACGAGTAAATTTATCGATTTAGTTGAATTATGTCTCTCTGACAATGTGTTTCGAGTAAATAATGAGTTTTATAGACAAATATTTGGCCTTAGCATGGGAAATAGTTTCTCTCCGATATTGGCATGTCTCTTCATGGAATATTTTGAGACTGAACTCCTTCGCACAATTTCTCCCCCTAACTTTATATGGTTAAGGTACATTGACGATGTATTTTCTGTATGGCCTAATGGCCATGATTTTGATAACTTTTTTAATAATTTGAATAATTTGCATGCCTCCATCAAATTTAAATATGAATGGGAATATGATAATAGATTACCCTTTTTAGATGTCCTCACTAATAAAGATCACCATGAATTAAAACTTGACGTTTATAGGAAACCAACCCACTCGAATGCCTATATACATTATTTTTCGTTTCACGATAATACTGTTAAAAAATAGGTAATTTCTAACCTTTTTCTTAGAGCATATAAAATATGTCATCCTTCCTATTTAGATGAGGAAATTGTCATTATCAGGACCATTTTTTCTGATTTGTATTATCCCGATTGGTTCATATCGTCTGCCCATTTTGCAGCTAGGAAAACATTATATGGTAATAAGCCTTCCCGCACTAATGACTTCAACAAATGAATAACATTGCCATTTAATAATAAATTAAATAGTTTAAAGGACATATTTGGAAAATCGGGTATTAATCTAGCCTTTAAATATAATAATTCCTTAAACCAATTGATGATTGCCAGGAAACCCCCAAAACATCATAACATAGGAGTATATGCAATACCATGCAACGATTGCCATAAAGTTTATATAGAGGAAACCGGGAGAAATCTATACAAGAGATTGTACGAACACAAAAGAGGTATTAGAGTGGGCAGCGAAAGCAGTGGAATATTTTGCCATGTTAGAGACTTGAATCATTTGATCGATTTCAATGGAAGTAAAATGGTATTTAAATCGGCTAACTATGTTAAGGGAAGAATCGTAGAATCGAGCTTCATATCGTCAGTTCTTAATTTAAATCTATCTGAGGGTCAATTTTCTTTTAATCCTGTAATACGAAAGCAAATAAACAAAATAGTAAAATGTCAGCCCTTCAATATGTTTAAGCCTGTAAGGGAATGGTCACTTCTTCCCCCCCCCCTCGACCACTCTTGGTGCAGTTCCAAGGCGGTTACCGCAAGGACATCCGCCCCAGGCATCGGCGGGTCAGTGTTTAACCACAGTGTGGCACAACTCGGGGCCATGTAAGACCCTAAAGGTCAAAAAGGTAAGATCTCCCCCAGGAGAGTGAGATCCAGTTTCACGTCGAACAAGAAATTGGAGACGGGTTTCTCCCAATCTCGATGGCTAACGAGGAGCCGATGTTTGACTTCGTGGGAAAGACCGTTAGGAAAAAGAACTCTCCTGGGGCCGTCCTCAAGCCCCTCTCCCCCTTACCACTCCCCCAGTGGGGGGTGCGAGGTATAAATGAGGAACTCTGAGGAAAATCGGGGTAGTATACGTCAGTCTCTAGGTGACGAAGTCCTCGGATCCAAAACCGAGCTACCGAGACTGGAGAGGTAGTTTACTTGTGTCGCCAGACCAAGAAGCACCCTGCAAGAGAGGCAGGGCTACCTACCTTAAGGGACTAAGAAAAAGCTCATCCTTGAGCTAAGTCCCTGGTTATCAAACCAAACAATAAGTGAACTTTGGTAAGTTCGACTTACTCTCGCCAGAGAGATTCCTCATATCCTGGTGCACCTTAAACACCAGGGATATTCCTCGTCCTTGAGGAATTAAGAAAAGAAGAAGGAAAAGGCTCCCCCTCAAGCCCGTTATTCGGTGGCCACACCAAACGTTAAGTAATTTATTCTCGCCAGAGAAACCCCCCTCCGTTATCCTCGCCCGTGAAGAAGACTCTCCCCAAGTTCAGGCCTCGTCCATAAGGAAATTAGTAACGAAGGAGAAAAGCTCCTCCTCGAGCTCGTTACTCGGTGATCACACCGCACTCCAATTTAACTTGAATTAAGAACGAAGTTCGACTCACTCTCGCCAGAGAGACCACGACTGCCTGGGTGTTGCATAGAGCACCGTATTGGTTCTCGTCCTTGAAGAACCCTTCCCCCCCGGAAGAATGTGTGGACCCCCCAGCTGCTACCCTCGCCAAGACGACCGTGGAATTCCGCCCATCTACACGCGTCAAGAGTAAATATTTCTGAGGCCCTTTAAACTCCACATGAGTCCGTAAGCCTAATTCTTATATTATTGTTTTGTCTAGAGAAAACGTGAACCAATTTTTGTGGGGAAACTAATTTAATTAATTCTTGTTTATAATAATATTTAGAGTATTGCTGTAGTTAAAGTATAAAGGTTGTGTATTCAATGGTTAAAGATAAAATATAAGTTTATTTTGTGAATTAGTGGGCGTTTCTTTTATATCCTGACGTGTTTGGTAACGGCTCTATTCTTTAAGATATTCCGATATCAAAGTATATTAGACAGCTCTTAGCACTCTTAGAGATAGAACAAAAAGGAGGGGCATTCTACGACACTAAATAAAAGTGGTGTCAGGTAAGTAGGGTTTTTATCAGAAAGAATTCTACGACATAATTAAAGTGGTGTCAGGTGTGGGGTTGTTATTAGAAAGAACCCAGCAGTGTCTAATTAAGAAAGAGCCAACACGTAAAGGAATATCAGGAACAAGAGAATAATTGACGAGAGGAAAATTGGTAGAGTTAGGGGTGGTAACAATATAAAGGTAATTGGTAGGTCAAGTGGTAAATTTGTTGTCGGGAGTGGTATTTCAATCAGCATAGTAGTGGGATTAAGGGTAAGTTATGCTGAGCGCTACCTGGTGAGTGGTGGCATAATTACCTGAGAATACAGAAAGGAAAAATCGACGGACCAACACGAAATGGATCCAGTCACAAGATTTTACCAACAAGCCCAAAGTCTGGGACTTGAAGGCACAGAAATGCATGACTACGTCATGGCAGAATTAAGAATAGATTGTGTAGAAGAAGAAAGAATTTTGGATATAGAAGAAGAACAAGAATTAATAAAGTTTGAGAGAGAAAAAGAGGATATAAAAAGAGAGAATAAAAGAGAACGTGAATTAATGGAAATACGGATGAACCGAAAAAGTGAAGAATCCCGAATACAGCGGAAAATAGAAACAGAGGAAAGAAGAATGCTGAGAGGAGGTAAAACAAGCGAACGAATAATACTGTTGAAAAGAGAAGCACGAGAATTCAGAATAAGGATAGAAATGGAAGATGAAGAAAGAAGACTAAAGATAAAGCTGGAAGATGAAGAAAGAAGAACTCGACGGGAAAACGAAATAGCGAAAGCAGAACAAGAAGCCGAGGAAAGGAGAATGAAGAGGGAAAAAGAGTCGAAAGAGAGGAGAATAAAGATTAAAAAAGAAATAGATGAAAGAAGAATGAAGAGGGAAAAAGAACGTGCTCAAGCTGAAAGAGAAGAGAGAGAAGAAAAGGAAAGATTGCTCGCACTCGAAAGAGCACCCATCGAGAATCTCATAGAGGCTGAGGAAGTTGTAGCCCGGCCTGGACCTAAGAAAGGACCATCGAGGGAAACCCAGCCAAATGGGGTAACGATGGAAGAAGTAGGTAGTAGGAATGAGGTAACAGCAGGAATACCTAAAGGAAAACCTACGAGGAGAACCCAGCCAAATGGGGTTATCAGGGAAGAAGAAGAAGAGAGGGTAGAGGTACGAGCAGGTGTACCTGAGGAACTACCGGCGAAGAGAATCGAGTCAAATGAGTTGACAAGGAAGGAGGAAAGAGGTGCTATTGCGATACACCCAGGTAAGACGAATCAAATGGTAGACGTGGATGAGTATCCCCTACCCCTAGTAGTCTCCTCCCCGAACGGAACGTCCACGGAGTTACCGCTAAATCGCCAAGTCGTAGTGAGCGCCAAGCCCATTAACGACCTCGCAGGGAAAAGTTTTCTCGATCCCCAAAGATCGAACCCAGACACGATCTTCCCGTGTACCTGGTTAAAGGAGAGCTATGGGACCTACGCTCCCATCAATTATGCCCAGCTACAACAGGCCGCTCTAGCCATAATGTTCAGTTTAAAGGTAGTCAAGTACCATAAGAAGGGTAATTCGAGTAGGTTGAAATACCGCTACCATTTAGTACCATACTTGGGTAGACTCAATAACCAGAACGGCCGACTCAGGCGCGGTAGAATAATGGTCACAGAGCACCATTTTAGGATCAGCTACCTCAAAGGAGCCGATAATGTACAGCTGCTCTATAGGTGGAGACGAAAAACCATGGAGGGTTATTTCAGTACCTAATGAGCGTGAAACCATGTTTTCATTTGTTGTTCGTGTTAATATTTATCGGTAGGATTTAAGTTCTCAAAAACTTAGAAATGTAAGGAAGTAGCTTGTTTTTTTTGTTTTTTTGTGGGTAATCGATGAATTAAGGTTTTGTTATGTTCATGTAAAATTGTATTGCGAGTAGGTCTAGCTCGACAAATTGCCTGTGTAAACGCGCGCGTGGGCGCTCATGTGTAAGGAAACTTAATGTAAGAGAGGGCTCAAAGAAATACAACTTTGCTAAGCTCGACTAGGTTGAGTAAGTTGTTTTGAGTTCCCGGGGGCATCCCCCTCTCCCCATTAAGTTCTTCGGTGGGAGGTGTGTAAGGGAATGGTCACTCCCCCCCCCCCTCGACCACTCTTGGTGCAGTTCCAAGGCGGTTACCGCAAGGACATCCGCCCCAGGCATCGGCGAGTCAGTGTTTAACCACAGTGTGGCACAACTCGGGGCCATGTAAGACCCTAAAGGTCAAAAAGGTAAGATCTCCCCCAGGAGAGTGAGATCCAGTTTCACGTCGAACAAGAAATTGGAGACGGGTTTCTCCCAATCTCGATGGCTAACGAGGAGCCGATGTTTGACTTCGTAGGAAAGACCGTTAGGAAAAAGAACTCTCCTGGGGCCGTCCTCAAGCCCCTATCCCCCTTACCACTCCCCCAGTGGGGGGTGCGAGGTATAAATGAGGAACTCTGAGGAAAATCGGGGTAGTATACGTCAGTCTCTAGGTGACGAAGTCCTCGGATCCAAAACTGAGCTACCGAGACTGGAGAGGTAGTTTACTTGTGTCGCCAGACCAAGAAGCACCCTGCAAGAGAGGCAGGGCTACCTACCTTAAGGGACTAAGAAAAAGCTCATCCTTGAGCTAAGTCCCTGGTTATCAAACCAAACAATAAGTGAACTTTGGTAAGTTCGACTTACTCTCGCCAGAGAGATTCCTCATATCCTGGTGCACCTTAAACACCAGGGATATTCCTCGTCCTTGAGGAATTAAGAAAAGAAGAAGGAAAAGGCTCCCCCTCAAGCCCGTTATTCGGTGGCCACACCAAACGTTAAGTAATTTATTCTCGCCAGAGAAACCCCCCTCCGTTATCCTCGCCCGTGAAGAAGACTCTCCCCAAGTTCAGGCCTCGTCCATAAGGAAATTAGTAACGAAGGAGAAAAGCTCCTCCTCGAGCTCGTTACTCGGTGATCACACCGCACTCCAATTTAACTTGAATTAAGAACGAAGTTCGACTCACTCTCGCCAGAGAGACCACGACTGCCTGGGTGTTGCATAGAGCACCGTATTGGTTCTCGTCCTTGAAGAACCCTTCCCCCCCGGAAGAACGTGTGGACCCCCCAGCTGCTACCCTCGCCAAGACGACCGTGGAATTCCGCCCATCTACACGCGTCAAGAGTAAATATTTCTGAGGCCCTTTAAACTCCACATGAGTCCGTAAGCCTAATTCTTATATTATTGTTTTGTCTAGAGAAAACGTGAACCAATTTTTGTGGGGAAACTAATTTAATTAATTCTTGTTTATAATAATATTTAGAGTATTGCTGTAGTTAAAGTATAAAGGTTGTGTATTCAATGGTTAAAGATAAAATATAAGTTTATTTTGTGAATTGTTGGGCGTTTCTTTTATATCCTGACGTGTTTGGTAACGGCTCTATTCTTTAAGATATTCCGATATCAAAGTATATTAGACAGCTCTTAGCACTCTTAGAGATAGAACAAAAAGGAGGGGCATTCTACGACACTAAATAAAAGTGGTGTCAGGTAAGTAGGGTTTTTATCAGAAAGAATTCTACGACAAGGCCTAACCCCTGCCCCCTGATTAGCCACAAGTAGGGGATTGGGCGAAAAAAGAGGGGATCTTTCACGACCTGACTCCGTGTTATGTTTGTAAGCACTTTTCTAATATTTTCTATCCAGTGTCAGTTTAAAAAGGGTGTGAGATACACCGAAACTGTTCTGAATTAAATTGTCTTCGGAGAATGTGGTTTAATTCCTCATCTTTCCTTGCGATATTGCATTTATTTTCATCATATATATATATATATATATATATATATATATATATAGAGAGAGAGAGAGAGAGAGAGAGAGAGAGAGAGAGAGAGAGAGAGAGATATAAGAGAGAGATTCACAAGGAGTCACAAGGAAAGCAAGCACCTTAAAAGACCTCTCGATCCATGCCGAGAAGATACTTGTATAGGTTTCCTATATTAATATATACATAAAGAAAAAAGTAACTAGGAGTTGGAAACAAATGGACAGTAAAGTTGACGTCTCTTCCCACCCTCTTCTCCCACCAGCCACGCGGGTACAGAAACTGAAATGATACCTCGTTCAGTTGATATATAGTGCTCAACCAGGAATTTTTATAGTAAAGGTTTTGAAACCTACCTAGTTAGAGA